>CM075860.1:67594157-67608703 GCA_037975125.1 Latrodectus hesperus | reverse complement strand
TTTCTTTTTGTATTTGATTTTCTATGAAACTGCATATTCATTGACAATAAGAATCGCTATAAATATGAAAATAAAAGAACATCTAATTCCAAATTTCTTTTATATTTGCTTTTACTGTTATGACAGCTTGTTACAGATTGTCAAATCAATAATAATATTCAATATTAGGTGAAAATTAAACGTTCTCATTAGTTTTACAAGATGGATATTAAAACGGTTCAATTTTATTAGTTTGTTGGAACACAATGTGATTATTTCATGATATAATAATTTATGTTAGAAAATTATATATATACAGTTTTTTTCAAATGTTATATGATGATGGATGCTTATTCATAATTATTTCAAAAATAATACTTTCAAAGGAAAAATTAGTTGTAGTTTATTAAGAAATTTTTAATTGAAAAATTAAAAAAAGTATGATAATTTAGAACGTTTGATTCGATGAACATGTACAAAAAAGTGTTACATTTTTATTAATAGTTTTTTATTATATAGTTAAATGAATATTTGCTTTGAAAATTCATAATTCAATTTCTTAACTATTAAAAATATAACATAAAGAATCAGTAATTTAAATCATAAGAAAATTTCATCAATTAACAAAGAGATTTACAATTGTGATGGAGCAATGTAATTTTAATAAAGAACCTCTAATTGCATGGTATTGAGTTTCTGGATGAATTATTCTTCTGCTTATAACAACACGATGATTAATTTAGAATTTGAGGATATTATGGAGACCGTCTATTAAACTGCAGTCAAATACATCACCGTACTGCTATCGAATTCGGTATAATTGTTTGGGGAAATAATGGATACATTCTGCACTTCCCAGGAGAACATTATAAATACATTATTAAATAGCGCTTTTTTCTGAGGATTTGCCAACATTTTATGAAATTAATATTATTTTATCTTGTTTAATAATTACTTTAAATTGTAATTTTTTGGTAATTTTAATGGGTACAAATGCGGATATGATTTACTTTATTTTACGAAAAGTATGATTATTTACTTATTATGAAAGCATGATTTAAGTACATAAATTAAAGTATAGTATATAGTATTAACTAATCATTGGTAAATATAAATAATAGAATTTGTCTTGAGGAACAGTTATTTTAAATGAATTTGTTTTAAAAAATTTGTAAATTATTTCTAAATAGGAAACTACTAATTGAAAGGACGGTTTTTTGAGAATCACTAGTAGATCTAATACTTTTCATTTTACTTTATTCAATATAAGAAATTTGTATGAGATTTTTGCCAAAAGTATTAATAATTACATTGATTGTGTGGGAAGTATATAGATGGATTATTTTCTGTAAATCTATTGTGATACAAAACAAATATGATTTTGTAAGAAATTTCTCAACAAAAGATTATAATTTATATCATCATGAATGATCTAACATGTATATTAATTTTTTAGGTTGTTATTTAAGATATTATGAATAAAGTTTTCCTTATTTATATGATAATAAGGGAAAATATCATTCATAATAACCTAAACACAAAGGCTACATGCAATATTATGAATGAGCGTTTTTGCATACATATAAAATAAATTGTTTGAAAGTGAATTTTCATGTAGTGATTGATATATCTGTAAAAGAAGGAAAAATCAGACATTTATTATATAATAAAATAATTTAATAAAACAAATCTTTGGGATAGAGATGGAATTCAGAAGGTGCATAAATTTTAGTCATAAAAAACGATAAATTTAAAATCAAAATTGTGTATTTTTAAAGTTTTAAGATAAGTTGGTTTTATATAGAAAAGGAATTTAAATAAGAGGTTTTAAATTCTTTCCATACGTTTTTCTAACTACATGTATAACATATATATATATATATACAAGTGATACTTTATATACTTTATGTATATTATAATACTTAATAAATATTGATATGAAGAAAATTCTTGCAGAACATACGCTTAAAATTTTAAAATTTAATGTCATCTATGAATAAAAAAAACCTATTTTATTCTAAAAAATTTAAAGCATTGGAATAGAATAAATGCATTTATATTAAATATATTTGAAGTAAAAATATTTGTGAACCATATGATTAATATTTATTCAAAACAAATTTGCGTAAAACATTTATTGAAATATATTTTTACATTTTATATTAATTGATTTTTATTAAATATCATTTTATGTATTGATTTTATTCCCTCCCAAATTTGTTTCAAAACAATTTTACTATTTTTAAAATTTAGAATCTTTAAATAAATTCTGAAATATAATGAATTTAATAATATTTTCGGTGTGAGAGTCATTTTCTATTTCCAATAAGGAAATTCATTCAATTTTCGGGACGAAAGGCTTATGCATTCAACAGCGCTGGAAAATTTGTGTTTTAAAACTACTTCAGAGCTACATAATTTAAGTTTGCATTTCCAAGATACAGTACCGAATCTATTGAATTTGATCAAAGTACTCTCAAATTCTTACTCAGCTTTTTTTTGACAGACTTTACAAAATATTAAAAGAAAAGCTTTTTGATTAATGAACCTACACAAGGCTAGAAACAAATTCAGATTTTATGTTATTATTTTTAACCCTAAACGGGTTGTTTCTTTCGTTCTAGTTGAGATTATGACTACGCTACATTATTACAATTTTCATTGGTTTAAATTATAAATGACGTTAGATAAAATTTTACTAACGTCACATTGTAGTATTTAGACGGCACCGTAAATCTTATTTGTTGACAAATTTGCTGGCTCTCTTCAAATCACATTCTCCGAGTGGCTGTAAACAAAACGATGTTCTTCATCGAATATCAGAGAATATTGTTGAAGCTTATTTTGTTAGTAAAACCAAAGCATTGGTTTGAGAAGCCGTTTTCTATTTATTCAAGCCTCTAATACGTTGACAATAGAACAGAAAATAAAAGACAAAACATCCCCTTTATGTTTAGTTTTAATTGACAAGGATGACTTAAATTTTTAAAATTTTAATTAATTAATAGAATTTTAAATCAATGATTGCAATATTTGTTAACAATCACTTCTAAATCTTAAGAATTAGAGCCTTGCTTATACCAACATTTAAAAATTTCTTTTTAAATTATCTGCCTATATTGTTGAAATTACTGCACCTTTTTAAATATCGTCAGCTTGACTGATATTCTACAGATTTTATTAAAGTTCTTTTTATTTCCTATATTAAAGCATATTTTTAGTTTTTCTGCTTAGGATTGTATAAAGTCACAATATACACATACGTCCATAAATTAATGATAATCCAAAAGCACACGGAAATTCAAAGGGAAAGGAACAAAGAAAAATGTCACCTGTAGTAATATCACACACGTGGTCAGTTATTATACAAATTACATTATTGTTGAGTAGATTGAACATATATATATATATATGTATATATATATATATATATATATATATATATATATATATATATATATATATATATATATATATATATATATATATATATATATATATATATATATATAAAAATAGAATTAATAAAACTATGGTTTTAATAATAAAAATATGTTTGGCTGAAATTATATTAATTGCTCAATAAACATAATTAATTATTTTATAATATAAGTATGCAAGTGTCAATTTCTTAATAAAACCAGCAATTTATTTCATTATTAAATATGCATGTTTGAATAAATTAAATTACTTAAGAGCAAGATGCTGGAAAAAATTTAATTATTACGTCAAGCTCGATAAATTCATGTCTTATAAATTATGAGTGTTGCTGTTTATAAATTTCAGAAAAGCCTTTTATCAGCTTTTAATAATCATAGTAATATAATTACTGCCAAAAGTTTTAGTGAATATTTAATTCATGACTCTTGAATTTGCAAAGGATAAAATTTTTTAGGTAATTTATCTTGAGATAAGCACTTTTTCAAGTGTTAAGTGACTCTTAATTTTAAAGGTTCTTGTTTCCCTGAAAAACATAGCTTAACGGAGATTTTATTTCTTTTAACACTTTGAATTACATACATTTGCACTTATGTGTTATTATTTTCTTTACTGCTTGTTTTTATAGAAAAAACTAGTAAATAAAGTAGGTAGAGAAAGTAAATTTGTAATAAATTAAGTCAAAATAAATTAATGTAACGTTTTGGTTCTAGATAAAAATGAAATATTCTTCAACATTTTCTTAGTTTTCTTTCACTTTATTCAAGTTAGTGTTATATCACAAAATATTAACGCGTCAAGTGATACTTAGCATTTAAAAATTATGATACTTTGCATTCTACTCTCATAACATTTTGTATCATTTTTTGATGTAACGTTTTTTAATAATTTTTCTTTAGTAAATATTCTAAAGAAAATCTTAAAGCTATCTGTGTTTTATTTAATACATTATATTTTTATGACAAGTTTTAGTATTTACTTTTGTAATAATTTTTATAATATTTATTAAATTATCCAAAGATTAAAGAGGATTTTTTGTAAAATAAAAAACCAAAATTGAATTAACACAATTTAATTTATGCGTGTGCCAAAGTAAATTTTAAATAAAATATATATCGAATCCATGACATACGTATACGAACTTTATTTAACTAAATGTTGTTGTTTATTTTCTGCTTCTAAAACGTAGTTAAAACGATTATATATATATATATATATATATATATATATATATATATATATATATATATATATATATATATATATATATATATATATATATATATATATATATATATATATATATATATATATATATATATATATATATATATATATATATATATATATATATATATATATATATATATATATATATATGTATATATATATATTTGTATTTTCAAAATTCTCATGTTTGTTGGCTTTTATATTAATCTAATCTATTTTGTTCTCTTCTCGTTTTATTCAAGACATTCATAGTTTTTACTAAAGCATTTCCGATGCATTCTTTATTAGTTGTGCATTAAAAATGATAATAAATTTTTTAATTTATTTGAACTTTTTTACACCTTAATAACCACAAAAAAATCAAATTAAAGAAAACTGAAGAGCTATTTTCTCCCACATTGAATTCAGAATTTTATAAAAGTTTAATGAAAGAATTTCATAAAAAAACTAACAAATTTTTAAAAAAGTTTACTTTTTCTTTTTTTTCAAAGATAATGAATTCTTTTTGTAAGTGATTTTAGAAAAGTTTGATTATTTTTCCCTACATTAGAAATTACTTCTTCAAAAACATATTTAAATTTTCTTTAAACTAATCTGTAAGGAGAAATATCTCCACGTAGAGGTTACTTAATCTACTTCTTTTACTTTTAATAATACTGAACATTTTGATTCAAGTATGGAATTTTTATTTGCTTTTCTGAATTTAATTCTTAAGAGTAAAGTTTTCTATGTATTTTATTATTTGACCTCAAGGAGAATATTTTTTTGGAAGTCTTATAACATTACTGAACTTTTAATTTGTAACTTGTGTTTGTATATTCACTTTTGCGAAAATACAGAATTAATTGGAAGTAAATATAAATTCAAACATTTTTACTTAAATTTTAAACAAATTATAACTTGTGGTTTTCTTTTTCGTAAAAATTATTTTCATATTTAGATAAATATTATAAAAAGTTAATTTTAAATAAATAACCAAAACACGCAGTTATTTACTTTTTTTCAAAATTAGTAGTTTGCTGCATTTAAGACTAACTACAAATTTGGATATTTTTTAAATCTCATAAAATACTTATTTTAATTTTGTTGACTTACCACAGTTTAAGCAGAAAAATTAGTAAAATCTAAATAAATAAAGATATCATTTCAACTAAACATAATTACTTAGAAGTCAGAGAAAAGTTAATGCTTAATAGAGGCATATACTATATTTAGCTAATAATCAAATAAAGTAATATTAATGAAACTATTCAGTGGAAAATTTTATTAGTTATAAAATGATAATAAATAAATTGTTTAACAGTAAATATATGCTATATACCAAAGCACATCCTTTCCTTAGAATTAATCCGTGTCACGATCACGTGATCTCGTGGAGAACACACGTGGCACACAGTCATCCATTGCTTAGAAAATCAACAAGCCAGGAAAAACTATCTATAATCAATTAGTCAGAATCCTCCTGTCTTGAATGAAATGACCCTTGAAATGAAAACTGTTTGTTATGACTTGCCATTCTTTTCTTCGTTTGAAACAATCGTTTCTTGAAATTCCTGCCATTGGGAATGACTTTGCGACACATGAGATCAGTATTACTTTCAAATTTCTTCTATTAGCAGCTCAATTTCATGTTGCAAAGTACTTTGAAGCATTTGTTTGCAATTTATTTCTAACTAAATGGGGTACTCAGCGTCGCTCAAGGAGTTGATTTAAAATTGTATGGTAGTTGGAATAAAATGATGAACTTTAAAATATAGGTAGATATTCTTCATTGAAAATATATTCTAACTACAATAATTGCTTATAAACAGCATTTTTAACTTTGTTATCCAGCGTATATATGTATAAAATTCGAATTTCTTAGTTGAGAGAAAGATAAGTATAGTTGACCTTGAGGAAAGTCAGTGTCTTTCAGGTTGATACCAAAATATTTTACTCTATCCTTGCACTTTGTTAACTGTAAAACTATAGACTAATTTGATGGGAAACAGACGTTTTTTACATTGGAATAGCAGATCTGTAGATATCAGTGGTATTTTAGGGATAAATACCCCTGTGCTTTTTGGGTTTTCCAGTCATAAGTTCGGCTTCTATGATGTTAATGGATTACTATTTGAGGATCATCCTTGTTCCATTGCATAGTTTGGTGAGTTTATATTCCTCAGTTGTATAATCGGAGGTCCAATTTTCAAACATTCTGGAATTCAGATCATTCCAGAATGTTCTGGAATGTTGTCGAATGCTCTCGAATGTTCTGGATTGTTCTAAAAATTTTGAAAGGGTAAAATATCCAACCAATATATGCTTTTCAGATTAAAACGAGAACCTTCTTCATGGGCGGGAGATAGGGGCTTACCACATGTGTCATGACTCGTTTGTTCGTAACGTGGTTCATTTCTAAGTTTTAGCAGAATGAATATTGTACACTTTCTTTTACAATATATATTGGTAACCTAAGTTAACTTTAAAGGGTTTTCCCACTTTATTTTCGATTTTTATGCAATCACTCTATCACTTCGATTGCTCTCATTTTAATGTTTGTTTTTATGCATTCGCTGCACCCTACTGGTAAGAAACTGACGTTTAAACTTAGGATGGATAATGATTTATATACCCCTTCCTGCCAAAAAACAAAAAATTGCTTCAAACTGTCCATAATCTTCACATTCTACAACATTCGAGTATGTTTTGGAATGTTCCATAGTGTTCTAGAATATCCTGCATGTTTCGAGTGTGTTCTGGAATGTTCGAGAATTCCAGAGCAATCCAGAATTTTCTGGAATGTTGTAGAATGATCTCGAATGTTCTGGACTATTCTAAGAATTTTTAGATGGTGAAACTTTCCTCCCCTAAATCTTCAAACGTTTGTCTTTCAGGTAAAAATAGATACCTTCTTCATGGACGGGAGACAGAGTATTACCATACTATATATAACTCGTTTGCGAATATCGGGACTTATTTCTTAGTTTTGGCTGCACGCAGATTGTACGTTTTCTTTTATAATTTATTTTGATAAATGGTGTACAAGCGTAAACCAACAGAATATGAAAAAAAATATGGTACGCTTAAGAATTTTATTAGATGAAGTTAAATTTTCTTGAAACTAGTGAATATGAACTTGCTGAAGAAATTTACAGTTCTCACAGTGAATTTGAAAGAAGCGATGATAGTAACGAATAAGTGAGATGCATATTCGTAAGAAAATCAAATAGTTTAAAATAAAGAAATTTATTAGATGAAGTTAAACTTTTTTCAAACTTGTGAACATAAACTTGTTGAAAACAGATATAGTTCTCATGATAATCACAATGAATTCAAAAGAAGCAATGAAATCAACGAATAATCTGAATAAGGAAAACACGTATTTGTAAGAAAAGCCAAGCAGAATAAATAAAAAAGACGAAAAACATTTTAAAATTCGATCATTCACGAAAATGATAAAAATCGGTTTAATAATGCAATAAAAAATAGAGATAAATACATTAAATGAAATGTTTGTATCATATACTACAGCTCAAAAAACCATCGATGGTTGTTTTTACTGCAAATTAATGTCAAAGAAATAAATGCTACAGTTGTTCAAATGTTAACAAAGAACCCTTCATATGCAAATAAAAGATATTTCCTTAAATATAAAGCATTATCTCTTATAGAGTGACATATGAAGACATGAATTAAGAATATGGTATTTAAAGAGCTTTGCAAAAAATCAATGAAGTCAATTCAAGTGAACCATAATATATTCAATGTCCAAAAAATGTCCAAAACTCGATAAATACCAATGCATTGCGTGTCCTAAATTATAGAGTAATAAAACTACAATTCCTAGCACAAAATGAAATAATTTTATTAGTAAAAATCATTCTGGTGTTTGTTAGAAACGTATATATAGATTACTATTCAATCTTTATTACCAGATCATAACCTTTATAATTTATGAATGTTTCATTTTCATAATTTATTAATGTTTTATCTTTTTAAATGTTAAAAAAGTTTCCTTAAGAATATAATTATAGAGTTTCTCAATTAAATAATACAATTTATGTTAACAATGAAATAATTTTCTTAAAATTATTATCTCATTATTTAATAAAACAGATTGAGGTGAACCGATTACTCCACGCAACCACTACTGTCAGTGCCATTAACACGTCTTCTGCTGGGTTATAAATCCTTTGAAAAATAAATAAATAAATAGAAAAATAAAATATAAAATATTTGTATGAAAGTATTCATAATTAGTCCTATAAAAATGTATATAAATCCCAAAATAATCACTCCTGAAAAAATATATACCGAAGTATAAAGGATACCAACATGACAAAGAAAAGTAAATTTTTTTTATTTAACTGATAAATATTATTTTATCCATCCAAACATATAATGAATAAAACTTCAGATTCACAATACAGCAGAATGAAGCTTCCAATGTTTCATTGATAATGGAAACGTGTAAAACTATTTGCAAGCTTCTTGACAAAATGCAGTGACATCATGACTGATGTGTTGGTTGGATAAAATGCCTTAAGACATTCTGTTTCATCTAAAAGTGCCATGGAATTTTTACAATTTTTGAATAAATCTTTGAACAGGATAGCTGGGTAATTCGTATCATCAATTCTAAGCAAATATTACCAAGGAACAGCTTATATCTACTGCCGTTGAGCAATCAATGTATGCATTTTAAAATTAGGTATAAATAATAAGTTAGTAAAATGAATCTCAAAGTAAAACAAAGTAATTCTTTTTTTTATGGCGGGATATAGTCTCTAGTTTATGCTGCAATATCAGAGACATTTTTCACTGCATATAAAACAATTCCTTCTTGATTAATTTAAAACAGAAAAGGAATTACACAGTTTTAAAAATTTTAAAATTTTGAATTAATTAAACATGTTATACATTTGAGCTACTTTCTATTTGTCAAAATGTGCAAAAATTGGTTTCATGAGCATAATTTTTTACTGTGCGCTTAAGCTTTGTCGGAAACTCTGAGGACCATTATCTTTTAAAATAATAATGTAATATCGGATGAAGAACACAAAATAAATTACCTTTGAAAAGCACACATGTTAGTTCAATTTTATGAAAAATATTGTAAAAAGTCATCGAATATTGTAATTTTCCATTGCATCTTTTCAAAAATATGATATCTGATATTTCTTTTAAAAAATTGATTGGAATGTTGATTATATTTAATTTTGAACTTTTGACCATACTCTAAATTAAAAAATTTTTCTATTAGATTTTTGTTTTTGATAGAAAACATAAAAATATTTTATGCTGATTTTTTACATAACGTAATTTAATTTTAAATTAGAAAAAATTCACTTAGCAAAATTTTTACACTGATATGAAATTATTATTCCAGTTCAATGAAACATAATACTATAATTACAAAATTTTAATTTCATTAAAAACAATTTTATTTCAGAAACAAAAAATATTTAAGTTTTTTTTAAATAAAATCTATTAAAATCACGGTTGGTTAAAAATCTATGTTTGTTAAAACGAATTTTGTTTGTATGGATGGAAATGACTAAATAAGAATGTAGCTGTGTGTTAAACTTTAATTTTCTTTAAGCTTTACTTTAACTTAAGAAAAGTTAAACTTTACTATGATGAACAATCTTCATGCGTCAGTGATTTTGTTGCAAAATGATTAAAATAATGTACCTATTTACAAAATAAACCAGTCAATCGATATTTATGTATAAAAAATGGCGTGCTTAACGAGCTTATTTCATACAATCTTTAACCCTTTCCAAAGGCTTTCAGTCCCAAAATGTAAATAGCATCCAATTACATTTCATGATAAAAGTAAAATTAAAAGTATTTATTACTGAAGAAATAATTTTATTATAAAATGAATACACTTAAGTTATTAAATTATACATAAATTTGGTTTTGAAAATGGAAATTTTAAAATTCCTAACTTTAAATTATAAATTTCCAATCTTTTTTAAGCCATGCTTCCTTTAGCCAAAATAAATATATTTTTTACTATAGTCTGTTTTCAGCCATCTATTTAACACAACAATCATCTTATAATTATTATATAAATATTTTAGAATTTATTATGAAGTTATAAAACTTGGATATACATCACATGATTTTGAATTCATTCAATAAACGAGTTCAAAAAACCTGAGAAAATACATTTCTCTTACAAGCTTACAACCATGATCAATCTTTAGACGGTATAAATATTATTTGTGTGGCAAAACTATCAGTAAAATCACTCGTTCAAAGCAGTGACTGTGATGTGATTAATACAATTCATCTCACTGAGTTGCTGCGGTTTCGTGGACTGGAAAGGCACGTCCACTTTCATCTGTCACGTTCACAGTATTTTCGCTTGTATAGCGTGAATCTAGAGATGATGAGGGTGCCGGCGCTGGTATCAACTTCACCACCTTACCTTAATTCAAAATTACGAGACACTTTGTGATTGCGAGTATTTTAAATCTGTTAATCTTAGCTACAGATCGGAATTCGTCTGTATTGCTATGTATGCATATCGCTTCAAGTTCATATTAGCCAAGTGAACCATTATTTGCCGCGGAAATGATTCGCATTGAGTCCTTGGAATTCCGTGGGTTGGAGACGTGTACACGTTAATATGTGACGACTAAAGTTGGTTTAGTGTGAATGTGGAAAAGAGGGTGCCAGCTAAGGTGTGAAGGCGTTACCTGATTGTAGTTCAAAATTACATGGGACTTGATGATGGAAGAGTATTACAAATCCGTTATCCTTAAATTACAGTCCAGGGCTCGCCTGCAACGTTATGTATATATGCATGTGTTACATTTAGTTTTCAAGAAATATGCGTTAATTTTGCTGAGTCTACCAAAAAAGATAAATGCCCTTGACTAAACTATCTTAACGTGTAGAGTAAAAATGTTTCCCCAAATGTATTATTTTTTCTATTTTAAAATCTAATACCATTGCTGATTTTAACTAAACATACATTTTTTTCAGCAATAGAAATTCTTTTTACTATAGATAATTGGTTACTTTTAAT
Organism: Latrodectus hesperus; assembly: GCA_037975125.1. NCBI lineage: Eukaryota > Metazoa > Arthropoda > Arachnida > Araneae > Theridiidae > Latrodectus > Latrodectus hesperus. Next base: position 67,597,032 of record CM075860.1, on the reverse strand, counting down.
AACCAAGCTTCTTAAAGTAGAAATTTCTTGATTTTGTCTTAAGGCATTTTTCTACTGCGAAATATATATATAAGCATTCTACTTTTTAGCCTCCACATGTCTAATTGTGTAATTGGCGTTCACTTTTCTAAACTACACAAAAAAGTTAATTGCCTATAATATTATTTTTAAAGCAATATGTGAGAATGATGTGATATATATCACTTTAGACTATTTTTATTATGTGGACTAAACGGCTTCTGCCTTCAACAAAATTTTTACTTGTGATTTAAAAATTTTATTTTTGTATTTATTTTTTCTCGAAAACTATCAGATCAATTTCTTACCTAAATATGCAAGTTCTATTTAATAACATATTGCAATTATTGTTGGAAAAGGAATAGCTTGTATAAGGTATTTTACAGAATTCATTGGTTTGTTTTGCTATTTTCCTTTTTCTTTATATTTCTTCATATCAAGGAAGCCAAATAAAAGTAAAATTTCAATAATCTTTAGATATTAAATAATATTGATTATTTTATCCATTATTAAAATTTTTTATAGTTATTATTATTATCATTTTTGATAATTTTTATGATGTGTATTAGTAAAAAAATTTAGGTCTTTCTTTGTAAAACATTTTGGTCTAACTGCATTTTTTAAAATTATTTATGTTTTGTGTGACTGCGGAAAAGGAGGTGCTGGGTTTGAATCCCGGTTCGGGAATGGATGTACTTTCTCTCTCTATCTATCCTGTCTTCGTCCTTTCCTTGTATGAATGAGGTGTGAATGGTTGCCTACCCTATAAACGGGTCCCTATGGCATGTATGTACTGAGGAAGTCGGACTCCACACCAAAATATGGTTCAGTTGAAAAAGTGGAGCAGCAAACCCCATATTGCCAGCCTGGCTGGCACACGACAATGAATGAATGAATGAATGAATTTAAGTTTTGTGTAAATATTTGGATTGGCTGATGGAAAACTACTGGTATTTAATTTTTTAATATCAAAGAAATAATGGATGCACAATTGTTAAACATATTAACTAAAACTGTTGTATTAAAAAAAGCACTTTCCATCAAATGGATTGCAGCATAATTTTAAGATAGAGAAAAATAAACAATAATGTTTCATTTTTTATTTAAACTAATGAAAGTTTTAAGAAATTGAAAACAACCCCTGAAGGTATAAATCAATTCTCAATTCTATTTATTCAATTCCCATTTTTTTGAGAAAAAATCTAGATTGAGTTTAATAAATGTTATTTTATTTATTATATCGTCAAAAGAAAAAAAATGAGCTGTACAAAAATGACTATCAGAATCAATTTTAATTTAACATAAGGTAAACAATGTTTGATAAAAATTTATTTTTGCTTAACACCTACTTATTTATCATAATATTCATAGAGATTTAAATTATTTTTAAAAATCAATCTTGGTTCTTGTTCTTTTTTTGCATATTCATTAGTTCATTTCATTTATATAACATAATTATTTTTTGAGTTCACGTAAAGATTCAGATACATGTTAGGATTTAGACTTATTATTCTTCTATAAATAGTTGACAATTATATCAAAATTCACTGATTTTCAAAGTTGAGCTTACTCTCGCTATCCATATAAAGTGTCTTGATTAACGTTACATTTCTTAGCAAATAGAAGCTTCTTAGGCTCAATCTTACGTATTGCTTTTGATTTGCTTATCTATTAGTTTATTGCATCTACATAATATAATTATTTTATGAATATATGTAATAATTCAGATACACGTTAGGATTTAGGCTTTTAGGATGCAAATAATTAATAATTGTATTGAAATTCATTAACTTTCTATTTTGAACTAACACCAACTATCCATAAAAAATGTCTTGATTAATGTTAAATACCTTAGCAAATAGAAACTTCTAAAATAAATTATTGTGTTTGATGACTTTGTGTCTAATATTATTAACAGCTTATTTACGATTTTGCCTTCTTTTTATTTTATTATTGTATTTTTAATTTTAATTAAAAATAACTAAAAGTTTGAGTATAGGTCATCACACAATAATCATTTAACCAATAATTATTTGTTGCAAATGAATTCAATTTTTATCTCATTGAAATAAAACATAGTTAAAAAGGTGAGAAGCCAAAGAGTTTTAACAATAAAATTCATGAATAAGAATTCTTTTTTGTATATTTTAGTTTACTTTTTAAGTTTGTAAATTTCAATTCAGTAAATTGTTTGTAAAATTCCCTTCAGTTTCTTTTGTAAGGGACATAGAACACTAAGTATATACACATATAAAATAAATATTTCTCCAAAACTTGAAAAAAATAATAATTTTCGCTTTTTTAAAATAATTGCATTATATAAATGTGGAAAGAATGAAGTATCCGACTCTGTACATATTTAGCCTATACGCGCAGATAAAACAATTTTAAAAGGTGGAAAAAATCTCTAATTTCCGTTCTTAAAACGAGAAAATTTCCGGCGTAAAATGTTTCATCGTCTAAATTTATTATATCGGGAAGTTAAGGGAAGTTTGAATCAGTATTAAATACGATTTTAATTAATTTAGAACACTAGTATACTTTCAAAATAAATTTATTTAGTTAATAAGAAATTAACATCCTGATATTACTCAATTTTGCTCAGCTGTTCTGAAATCAATTTCCTGCAAAAACTTGGTGGATAAGATTTTCATTTATACTGATTCTATTCTTTATGGATATTTTTATTGTTTTGTTAAGACAACTCATTTAAATAACAAAATGTTATTTATATCACTTATTAATCCTGAAATAAATAATATTATTATACCACATCTGTAATATTTAGTAAATGGGTATACTCTTACTATTTTTAAATCATTCTTATTATAACTTTTTCTTAATGTAAATGTTTGAA